>CM062807.1:967294492-967309976 GCA_031772625.1 Pinus tabuliformis
TCAAATTTGAAATGTCTTTCAATGGATTACGATTGGAGTATGCTCTTGAAGGCAGCTCGAACTATATTGCATGGAAAGATAGGATGGAGGCAATGTTAGATGATAATGGGCTGAAGGAGTTCATAGAGGCTAAGGTCCCAAAGCCTACTGATACTTCGCAAGTTTATGCTTGGCAAAAGAAGACAACAAAGTGTCGAAGGATTCTGTTGGAGGGCGTGAAGGATCACATTGTGTCCAGCCTGCATGGAAAGGCTTCTCCATACTTGATGTGGAAAGCGTTGACAGATCTATTCCTGTTAAAATTGGAAACCAGGGAAAAACTTCATGTGGGTCATCTTATTCATGGCTAATAATATTTTTATTAGATTCCTCTCGTCGAGAGGTGTAGGATTGATATAAAGATCATCCAATTCCGATAAGTATTCATGAAGATATGAATTTATTTTGATTATGGAATTATTATCAAGCCGACCTACAACTCATGTAGGCTCAGAAGCCCAACAGTCACATCTATTCACCCACCAATGTTGTGTATAAATATAAGAGGACTTTTCCTCATTTGGACTCACTCATCTCATCACATCTCTCTCTCTACTGCGCAGATATGAGTCTCTTCTCTACTGCGCTAAAATGGGTCTCTCTCTCTCACACATGTGAAGCTGGAAGCTATTGAATTTGACGCTGCAACTGCAGAAGTAAAGATTGAATTGGGTGGCCTAGAAGATCTCCTCTTTGGAACTGCACTATAGGTTCATCTAAACCTCCTTTGAAAGCCGCAACTTTTGGTGGTGGAATGAAGTCAATCCGACGAACGGTTTGCAAGATATCGACTGCCCTAGTTTGAAGCCGGAAACTGCTGAAACTGAAGCTGCAACTGCAGAAGTAAAGATTTACTTGCATGGCCTAGAATATCTCCTCTTTGGAACTACGCTGTAGGTTCATCTGAACCTCCTTTGAAAGCCGCAACTTTTGGTGGTGGAATGAAGTCAATCCGACGAACGGTTTGCAAGATATCGACTGCCCTAGTTTGAAGCCGGAAACTGCTGAAACTGAAGCTGCAACTGCAGAAGTAAAGATTGACTTGCGTGGCCTAGAAGATCTCCTCATCTGAACTGCGCTGTAGGTTCATCTGAACCTCCTCTGGAAACCGAAACTTTTGGTGGTGGAATGAAGTCAATCCAACTGTCAGTTTGTGAGATATGGTCTGCCCTAGTTTGATAATGAAGCCGCTAATGCTGATGTTATTGATCTAGGGTTTGCTACTGCTGATATGAATCAGATTTATTGTACTATTTCTCTCTGCTGAATTATTAAAGATAAAAGAAGATTTGATCAAAGGGTTTCCCCACACATTGTGGGGTTTGTCCCTGGCTAGCCCCACATCTTGTGTCTCTTGTCTTCGCTTGTTTTTCTGTCGATCGTTTAATGTTCTATCTGCACTTTACTTTATGTACATGTGATTGCTAATCGGTGGAATATAATAAGGAAAGAAGTAAACTGTTATAAGCATAGAACATACCATAACTTAACATGGTATCAGAGCTGAGGGTGAAGACAAAGCCCGAGCAAGAGCAAAGAGCAATCATCGAAGAGAAGATTGGAGAGGCTATCCTGAAAGAACTATGGGGTCCTCAACACTCTTTCCTGCCGAAGACAAGCTCCGTGAGAAAGCTGACTATCACGGATGGAAGATGTCTATCGATCTAACCCTAGAAGATCAAGGAGTGTTGGACCATGTAAGAGGCAATATTGTTGAGCCTCCATCAAATGCATCCGCTGCTACCTGGAACAAATGGAAAAATGGAGAAGTCAAAATAGAAGATCATCCGAGACTCTATCGACAAGCACTTGGTGTCCTACATCTCTGAACTGGACACCTCCAAGGAAATCTACAATAGACTGGTGAGTTTATTTAAAGTTAATGATGCAAATCAAGTTTTGTTTCTTAGAAATAAGTTGAGGTAAATCAAGAAGAGTAAGGATGAAAGTATGCAAGCATACTTCTTAAGAATCACCGAGATCAAGAACGATCTCCTATATATTGGGGAAAATTTACTGACAGAGAAATGGCACTCACAACTCTTGGAGGATTACATCCGAATGGTACATGTTCAAGACTACTCTTCTGAACTATAATGTAATTCCTGGTTTCGAAGGAATTAATGGCTAGATGCATTCAAGAAGAAACAAGGGAAGAAGTGCAAGAAATGCCCATGCCTAAAGGTCCTCCTGCTGCCTTTTCTTCTCATGCAAAGAGAAGAAAGGACTCACACCAGGAAAATGATCAAAATCCCTCTGATGGAAAATCAAAGGAATGACAAATTCAACAGCAAAGTTAAGAGGAGAGCTGGAGATCGAGGAAGAGGACAACCATTCAGGAAGGCTAGAAAGTCCAGGATGTATTAAATGCACCTAACCTCAAAGGAACCTAGTGTCCATCTGGCAATGGAAGACAGAGGCTACAAGGTAACCTTCAGCAATGGCAAGGTATGTATATGGAAAAAATAATGATAAAGATTCCTTTACTCTTGGGTTTAGTGTTGATTCATTATATCAGGTTTGTTATCATTGAAAAAATTCTCAAAGAAAAGGGTAAGGTAAAGGTTAATTGATCCTAGACATATCATGTTGATCTTGGTCGTGTTCATGCAATATACATTTGATACAATTCTTAGTTTGAGGCAAACAAGCCCATGGTGAGCAGAGATCAGAAATCTTCATCAAGTTCAAGCAAGGCAGCTCCTCAATTAAGCAAGGAATTTAGCCCTAGGGCTAAGGAAACATCATCACATCTGCATAAGATGATAGAAGTAAGGCTAAGTCCTAATTTTGGACAAATTACCTTTTGATACTTACCTTGAAGAATGGTGTCTAAATATTCAATGTTGAACAATTTCATGTCAAATGGAAAAGTCATTGCAGTAAAAGGAAAGACACAAGAAAGTTATATTTTGATCCTAAGCTGTGTTTTGAAATTACACAGCAGTTTCGCAGCGCGCTGCGAAACCCCTGAAGCAGCTGTTTCAGCATAAAAAACTCTGCTTTCTGCGTTTACTAGTCAACTTCTAGGAGGTCTCTAAAGCAACTGAAAGCCTATTTTGGGAAATGGAAAGAGGTTTTTATTCCTAACAGACTAAACTAGAAAAACCTCCTTCGTTTCCTCAAATCCATTACGATCCGAGAGAAATTAATGACCAAAGTTGCGCTACGAAACTGCTGTAGGTGCAGTTTTTCATCTCCTGTTTTACACCTGCCTTTTCAAAGATAGATTCTGGGTGGTAGGGAAGGTGTTTCAAAAACCCAAGAGAGGTTTTTGTTAAGCATGGATTGGTTTACAAAAACCTCCTTCAGTTTTTCCAAATACGTTTTCTGTGAGAAATTACGAGCTCTGTCCCAAGACATATTTTTCAGCCAGAACAGCAGTTTCGTAGCAGCTGAAGCTAAATAATCCAATCTCAGTCACTAGTTTTGAACTGCAAGTGGAAATATTGAAAAGGGAATATCTTAAAGGGATCCTTCAAAATTATCAATCTTCAGTAAAGTTAATACAGGTGGAGGAAACATGTATTCGAATGCAACTTTAAACTTTTGTCATAAAGTGAACACATTTACTACAGTCCAAAATATGTCAGGCAGCTTGGAAGAACTTTTGTCTTCACACATGGACAAAGGTTGACAGCACACAAACACGTGTCATTCTGATATTTTTTGTAAAACTCCTATTGAAGGTGGACATGACATTTATGCAGATGAGAGACATTACTTCTCTAGTTCAGGAGTTGCTAACAGTTCATATAGCTTGGATGCAAATGAAAAATTATCGCAAGAGTTCTTTGTATGGTTCTAGCTTACAGCCTGATGGCAGTGGTGCCCAATACCGTTGTTAAGTGAGGAGCTGAAGGAAAGGTAATTTTCCTGTTAAGGATAACCTTCCGAATTATATGCACTAATCTTATGCACTTAACCCAGACAGTCATGGGATGGTGGTGGATCTCGTTAGAGGTTTAGTAATGCAGATGTAGAGAGAGGTAATTCTTTCCGTGATTATCTTGAGTCTTCTGATAATCATCTTTCTAGATCCCAATTATGGCAACGGGCAGAGGTAACAGGAAATGCATCCATTAATCAACCAGTGAGGTACCAGCCAGCATCATACAATTATATTTGGAACACAATGGTGGTATTGATGTCATTGCATCTTTTCCTCAGGAGAAATATCTGTTTCTTGAAAAGTTGCAAGCAAATCTTTTCAAAATAATCAAGGAGTAAGGTGCTTAAGCCATGAACACTAGTGATCATAAAGCTATGAAGAAGAGGATTGAAGACTTGGAATCACAGCTAGGTCAGTGGAAGAAGGTTGAAGACTTAAAGGCCCAGCTAGACCAATTAGCTGATAAATAAAGTTGTTGTTCAAAGGAAGGTATTGTTCTAAGTTTTGTCAAATTTTTCTTAGTTTCATTATTTTGAAGACATCCAGATCCCTGCCATATGTAAAGGAGTTTTAGCAATTAAAGGTATAAGCAGTAAATACCTCAGGGCAAATACAAGTTGTTTAAACAAAAACAGCAGTTTCGTAGCGCGCTACGAAACTGCTGTAGGTGGCGTTTTCAAAGCAAATAAACAGTTTGCTAATATGTGCGGGAATTTTCAAGAGGGAACACCTAAAGGTTATGTGAAAGATCAAATAAAGGCATCCCAGCCATTCTGATTGAGACAGGTGTGCCTTCAAAAGGGTGAAGTGTTTTAACCTAAGTGTAAATTTTCGGTTATAAAGCTACTTTATTACCGGTTATTAGGGTTTGGAAGGAGTTGCATACGAAGAATCTTGGCTTGTACACTTGTCCCTCAACGAAGCCTCCAACACATCTGGAAACATGGTGGTGTTCTACATTTTTGGGTTATTAAAGAACTGAAGACATGCTGCTGCATTTTCGAATAAGTGGTGGAAGACTGGAACCGAAAAAACAGGGGTTTTCTCCTAACATCACTGAACCATCAAAGCATTCAGCATCTGAAGCTAGCATGGGACATTGAATCTTCATCTCGGTCATCTCAGCCAAGCTAAAAGGAGACAGGTGTCAAAGAATAAGAAAGAATCATTCTACAAGGAGGATAAAGTTAGAGTTATAATTAAATTAGGACTCTTTAAACTCCATGTTTAGCACTTATTGTATTTAATGAGTCAGTTCAATAGCAGATAGGGGTCATTAGTGGCAGTCATTGAGCTCCCCTCATGCTGGAGGAGGAGGCTCCAAGTAGTTAGAATTATGTTTCTATATATAGCTGGATTATTTATGTAATGGAGGTTGGATATTTTATAAAACAGAGGACTGTTTTGGCTTGTGTAAAAAACAGAGTTCAGTAATATAAGTTATATGCTTTTCTTCTCAGGATTCATAAAGCATTTCTATGTTCAGATGTGTTATTTTTTTGTCCTTCATGTCTTTTTTCAGTTGCTTAGATGAGTAATCACTCAGAATTCACTTATGCTGCTCTGACTTCCTGTACTCATCTATGAACTGTGGTTTTATAAGAGTTGTGTTTTGAAATTTAAATGTCACATGCCCTGACTTCTATGTAAAGGCAATATCATTATTTACTGAGGTTTGATTGACTCCATAAGCCCAATGGAAACTTATGTAATGTTTGTCCAGCCTTCATATTTGTTAATGTTATTTCAAGAGAGTTAGCCATCTTATTAATAGTCAAAATCAATAACCCTTTGAGAGAGCCCTCTCAGGCTAAGGAGGCTAAGCCTTAGTCAAAAGATTGGTCTGAAATAGTTACTTGAAGTCTTCCTGGGTTGCAGCCTTCCAGGGCTTGATTTTGAGATAACAAGGTTGATGGAAGTCCTCTAGGTGTCATGTCTTGTGACACAACGTTTTAGTCCGAACTTTGGCATTAGAGGTTTTCCACCTTCATTACAAAGCTCTACCCGATGTAAGACAGATGGTAACAGGGATGCCTAAATTCCAAGTAGAGAAAGAAGGTGTATGTCCAGGATGTGCCAAAGGAAATCTCAAAGGGGACCATTCCCTCAAGCCAAAGCAAGACCTACGATATATTACTGTGGTTCACTCAGGCATACCTGAGGTTGCATTAAGAGGGAGGACTACTACACCACATACTCCTGAGCAGAATGGTGTGGTGGGAAGAAAGACTGCACGATGATGGAAGCTGTCCGGGCCATGCTACATGATCAAAGACTTCTGAGTTTATATGGGCTGAAACTACAATCACGCATATATGTACAAAATCGATGCCCTCATCAAGCATTGGGTTCCAAGACTCCTGAAGAAAAATTCACCAGTAAGAAACCTGATGTTTCTCATTTTAAAATTTTTGGAAGCCCTGTATACTTTCATGTGCTGAAAGAGAAAAGAAATAAATTGGAGCATCTGGAAAGAAGGGAATTTTCGTGGGCTATGGTGAAAATACTAAAGGCTATATGTAGCCGGTCAAAGGGAAGTCATAATTAGTCATGATGTCACCTTTGACGAAGATATGGCTCTCAGCAAGGTGATCAATCTTCCGACTTTGAGGAGCTCTCAAGAAGCCGACACCAGGGAACCGAAAGAAAAGGATGATGAATCAATGCTGATGTAGAAGAAACCATGGATCCGATTGATCCTCCTCCATATGAGCCTTCCTCTTCTAGGAAGAGGCCTTCATGGCTTAAGGGGTTACTTGATGATGCTGAAGGACATGCTGCACCCCGAGGAACCTTTCGTGAAAGTAAGAAACCTAATAGGTATCAAGGATACCTGACCATCATGAGCACGATCATACAAAATGAGCCTTCGTCATTCTCAGATGCCGTCAAGCATCAAGTATGGAAGGATGCTATGACCGAAGAATATGAGTCTATCATAAAGAATGATGTTTGGGAAGTAGTTCCCAGACCCCAGGACAAGACTATTGTTACTTCCAAATGGCTTTACAAGATAAAGCATGCAGCAGATGGAAGCACGGAAAAGTATAAGGCTCGTTTTGTTGCTCGAGGTTTCTCCCAAAAGGAAGGTATAGACTATGATGAGATATTTGCACCTGTTGCCAGATATACGACCATCCGCTCGATCATAGCCCTTGCCGCTTCACAAGGATGGAACCTACATCAGATGGATGTCAAGACTGCGTTCTTGCATGGCTCGATCAAAGAAGAGGTCTACGTGGAGCAACCCGAAGGATTTGAGATTTATGATTGAAAATCTCATGTATGCAGGTTGAAGAAGGCTCTCTATGGGCTGAAGCAAGCACCCGAGCATGGTATGAGAGGATCGATAGCTACTTGATGAAGCTGGGATTCACTAGGAGTGAAGTCGATCCTAACCTTTACTTTAAGGTTGAAGATGACAAGCCTATCATACTGGTGTTGTATGTGGATGACCTCTTTCTAACAGGTGCAAACTCTCATTCACAAATGTAAGAGGGAGATGGCTTCTGAATTTGAAATGAAGGACCAAGGACTTGAAGTGTGGCAGAAGCCAAGGGAAATTTTCCTATCTCAAGGAAAATATGTGGTAAAGATATTGGAAAGATTGGTATGATGGACTGCAAGCCTGTGACTACCTCGAGGATCTTAACTTTTAAAAGTTATATGGTAGTGATGTCGGACCAGATTTGGGAAATGCCTCTGAGTTTCATAAAACTCATTCGCATTGATGTTCTTGGTGAACCTCCGTCCGAACATATGTTTTGCAGTTAGCATTGTGAGCTCATATTTGGTTGAGCCTCACTGGATTGATGCCAAGAATCTTCTGAGATGTCTTCAGGACACAATGGGTTAAGATACACTGTCGAAGATGTGAGACTACTTGGATATACTGATGCTGATTGGGCAGGCAATGTGGTGGACCGTAAGAGCACTTCCGAGTACTGTTTCACCTTGGGATCTGCTTCGATATCCTGGATGAGCAGGAAGCAGAAGTCGGTGACTTTGAGCACGCTGAAGCAGGATATACTGTTGCTAGCATGACCTCGTGTGAGGCAGTCTGGTTGCGAAATCTCTTCAGTGAGCTGTTTGGATTTACTTTATTGGATACCACTGTGATTCTCTATAACAACCAGAGGTGGGATTCAATTATTGAGGAATCCCGTATTCGTCGATTGCTCCAGCAGATAGACATCATCTGGGATATGGTAAGTGTTGAGCAAGGAGGCTCCATCACATTAAGATGATGTACAGGTTGATACACCTTGTCAAAGCCCTGAGGAAAGATCTAATTTGTGATTTTCCCAAACGACTTGGAGTCGTCAAGAAACCCTTGTACAAGGGTCCTGCATGTTGCATACATTGAGCTCTGGGAGCTCTGAGGGCTTGTGGTTCTTACTGGAGCAACATACGACCACAGGGTGACTCACCCTCCCCTGGTGGTGTGCACTGGAACAAGATGATTCGCTCTCTTGTGGAACAAGATGATTCGCTCTCTTGTGGAACAAGATGATTCGCTCTCTTGTGGAACAGGATGATTCGCTCTCCTGTGTAGCAGGATGATGTGTTCTCCTGTGAGGCCTAGATTGATGTGTTCTCCATGGCGATTGTAGCAAGATTGATGTGTTCTCCTGTGAGGCCTGGATTGATGTGTTCTCCATGGCGGCCTGGATTGATGTGTTCTCCATGGCGATTGTAGCAGGATTGATGTGTTCTCCTGTGAGGACAGGATTGATTAGTTCTCCTGTCGAGGCATCCTACCCATGCAGTCTGGGACTCATGGGAAGTACCTCTCATCTGATCAATGAGCAGGAAATGAAGTTAGGGACCATAGTAGTACCGATGGATGCATCGTTGTAACTACCGTACTCCCTACGCTAGGATGACCTCCATTGATCTGGGATCAATGATACTGGTCTGGGACCAGTGGTAGGAGTTGTACCATACTATGACGCTGACTTCGGGTCGGTTGAGACTGGTCTGGGATCAGTGGTACATACTTTGAGACTGACTTTGAGTCAGTGGAGGATGATATTGGTCTGGGACCATTGGAGTTGTACTCACTATGACGCTAACTTTGGGTTGGTTGAGACTGGTCTGGGACCAGTGGTACATACTCTGAGACTGACTTTGAGTCAGTATGATACATCCTCGATCATTTCTTCTTCTTCATAATTCAGACAAAAGCAGAGTAGAACAGAACAATGCAAGAGCAGAGCAGAACAGAACAAAACAGTACAGATCAGTGCAGGGCAGAACAAGACAAAGCAGGATAGGCAAAATAGAGCAGAGCAGGGCAAGGGTCAGGTTGTACAAGGCAGTGCATTTGATGGATGAATAGTAACGACCGATAGATAGATTGCAGATGAAGTTCTCCATGGTTGAGAGGGAGTGTTAAAATTGGCAACCAGGGCAAAAACTTCATGTGGGTCATCTTATTCATGGCTAATAATATTTTTATTAGATTCCTCTCGTCGAGAGGTGTAGGATTGATATAAATATCATCCAATTCCGATAAGTATTCATGGAGATATGAATTTATTTTGATTATGGAATTATTATCAAGCCGACCTACAACTCATGTAGGCTCAGAAGCCCAACAGTCGCATCTATTCACCCACCAACGTTGTGTATAAATATAAGAGGACTTTTCCTCATTTGGACTCACTCATCTCATACATCTCTCTCTCTCTACTGCGCAGATATGAGTCTCTTCTCTACTGCGCTGAAATGGGTCTCTCTCTCTCACACATGTGAAGCCGGAAGCTGTTGAATTTGAAGCTGCAACTGCAGAATTAAAGATTGACTTGCGTGGCCTAGAATATCTCCTCTTTGGAACTGCATTGTAGGTTCATCTGAACCTCCTTTGAAAGCCGCAACTTTTGGTGGTGGAATGAAGTCAATCCGACGAACGGTTTGCAAGATATCGACTGCCCTAGTTTGAAGCCGGAAACTGCTGAAACTGAAGCTGCAACTGCAGAAGTAAAGATTGACTTGCATGGCCTAGAAGATCTCCTCTTTGGAACTGCGCTGTAGGTTCATCTGAACCTCGTTTGAAAGCCGCAACTTTTGGTGGTGGAATGAAGTCAATCCGACGAACGGTTTGCAAGATATCGACTGCCCTAGTTTGAAGCCGGAAACTGCTGAAACTGAAGCTGCAACTGCAGAAGTAAAGATTGACTTGCGTGGCCTAGATTATCTCCTCATATGAACTGCATTGTAGGTTCATCTGAACCTCTCTGGAAGCCGAAACTTTTTGTGGTGGAATGAAGTCAATCGACTGTCAGTTTGTGAGATATGGTCTGCCCTAGTTTGATAATGAAGCCGCTAGTGCTGATGCTACTGATCTAGGGTTTGCTACTGCTGATATGAATCAGATTTATTGTATATTCTCTCTGCTGAATTATTGAAGATAAAAGAAGATTTGATCAAAGGGTTTTCCCACACATTGTGGGGTTTGTCCCTGGCTAGCCGCCACATCTTGTGTCTCTTGTCTTTGCTTGTTTTCTGTCGATCGTTTAATGTTCTATCTGCACTTTACTTTATGTACATGTGATTGCTAATCGGTGGAATATAATAAGGAAAATAAGTAAAATGTTATAAGCATAGAAATACCATAACTTAACAATTCCAAAGCAAGAGCGATTCAGGGAAGCTGGCGCTCAAGGATAAACTCGAAACATTAAATGTGAGAAGGGAGACAGTATGCCCAAGTATCTCATGAAGTTCACTCAGTGCAGGGATGATCTAGGAAGTGTGGGGGTGAATGTCAATGATGAGGACTTAGTGAGCTTGGCTCTCCTTGGTCTTCCGAAGAGTTGGAATTCCTATCAGGACTCTGTCAATGGTCGGGAGAAATTGCCAGGATGGGAGAGGCTTTGGTCAGATCTTGTGCATGAGGAGATCAGGCATAATACCAGGGATGGATCTTCATCAAAGGCAACTGATGATGAAAATTGCACTTTGGCTGCCAAAGCAAAGAAGGGGAAGAACAAGAAAGCTTCTCATTCTGGTGCGAAAGGCAAGAAGCAGGACATGTCCAAGGTGAGTGCTCTCACCGTCACCAGCACGGACACTATGCCATAAATTGTCCACAGAAGAAGAAAAATAAGCAAGTTGCTGGATCTGCAGCGGGAGATGCCTTAGCCTCGCAATTTGAGCTTGATTTTTTGTTGATCACATGCTTGGTATCAAGTGTGATGGGATCGGTATGGTTCTTGGACAGTGGTGCCTCTTTTCACATGACAGGAGATCGAGATTTGTTTTTCTGATCTGGAGAGAAAGATCTTGGAGTGCACATCGAGATGGGCAATGATGGTAGATACAGTGCGACTGGTATGGTACCATTTCCTTTGAGAGGGAGTCCGGTAAACCCTTCGTATTGAAGGAAGTGATGCATGTTCCAGGATTGAAGAAGAATCTTATCTTGTGGCGATGTTAGAAGACAAGGGATATGATGTTGTTTTCAGCGAGGGAAAGGCTTTCCTACGCAGTAAAACAACTAGAGAAACCCGGAAGATAGGGGTTCGAGTCAAGAACCTTTATTAGTTGCATGTAGATGGCTGCGCAGCAATGGCATGCAAGGCAGAAGGATTGGTGAGCCGAGATGATGGCAAGCTATGGCACAGGAGATTGGGTCACCTTCACCATGGAGCCTTGAAGATACTGCAGCAGATTACTACAGGGCTTCCTAAAGGCACTCTTGCACAGTCAGATCAGTGCAAGGGGTGTACTTTGGGAAAATTTGTGAAAGCCACCTTTCACGAGAATGATAGTCACACCACGATGATCCTTGAGAGAATTCACACAGACGTGTGTGGACCTTCTCAGTAGCTTCGACAACAAAGCACAAGCACTATATGATCTTTGTTGATGATTTCTCTCGAAAGTGCTGGATCTTCTTCATGCAGAAGAAGAGCGAGACATACTCAAAGTTCTGTGAGTTTCAAAGCACTGTTCGAGAAGGAGTCGGGGAAGAAGGTGAAGGCTCTTAGGAGCGACAATGGTGGTGAAAAACATCTGGTGAGTTCAAGGATTTCTGCAGCGCAGAAGGGATTCGTAGAGAGCTCATAGCTCCCCATAACCCACAACAGAACGGGGTTGCTGAGCAGAAAGAAGTGAATGCACGGGCGATGTTGCATGATTAGAGCCTACCCTTCACTTGTAGGCGGAAGCATGCAATACTGCAGTATATGTGCAGAACCGTTGTCCTCACAGGATACTTGGCATGAGTACACCCGAGGAGGCTTATTCTGGTACAAGGCCTGATATTTCTCATTTGAGGATTTTTGGTTCTAACGTTTACATGCATGTGATGAAGGATGCCAGGAAGAAGCTGGAGCTGATCGCAAAGGTTGGGATATTTGTGGGGTACATTGATACGCCCCACAACTATCGTGTGTATTTTCTAGACAGTGGCAAGACTGTTGTGCGACGGGATATAAAATTTCAGGAGGAGAAAGCCATGAAGTGTTCGCTTGAGAGGGAGCCACACTTGCATGTGATGAGGAGCTATTAGTTCCCTAAGGATGAGCTTTAGGACGTGGATCAGCCACAGGACGAAGTTCATGGAGTGGAAGAGACCACTCATGCAACGCCAACCATCAGAGGGCGAAAGCACATGACAGAAGCTGAGCGACTAGCTCAAGATGCAGAGAAGGTTGTAGGACCACCTACAGCTCAACTCAGGCAGAGACAGTCACCTGATCAGTATACTGGATACATGGTTCTTGTGAGCAAATGTGTCGTGACTGAGCCATCCTCTTTCGAGGAAGCTGTGGAGGATCCCGCATGGGTAGATGCCATGGTGGAAGAGTATGATTCGATTGTCAGAAACAGTGCATGGGAGATTGTCCCAAGACGGGAAGGGAAATCAGTGGTGGGTTCGAGATGGATCTACAAAGTTAAGCAGGCAGCTGACGGGAGTGTGGAGAAGTGCAAGGCAAGATTTGTTTCCCGAGGCTTTTCACAGATAGAGGGGATCGATTATGAGGAGACCTTTGCACCTGTCGCAAGGTATTGTTCCATACGGACGATTCTTGCTCTCTCAGTGCAGATGGGTGGCACATTCATCAGATGGATGTGAAGACCGTGTTCCTCAACGGAGTCATTGAGGAGGAGGTGTACATAGAGCAGCCCAAAGGTTTCAAGATCTTCAGCAGCGAGTCGCATGTGTGCAGGCTCAAGAGAGCGTTGTATGGGTTGAAGCAAGCACCACGTGCTTGTACACACGGATAGACAGTTATTTCACCGGACTTGGATTCTCCAAGAGTGAGGTGGATCCTAAACCTATACCAGATTGTGGTGGAGGGTAAGTTGCTTATCATTGTACTTTATGTAGATGATTTGATTCTGCAGGTGATGAGCTGTTGATACTTTCATGCAAGGATGATCTTGCTAAGGAGTTTGAGATGAAGGACTTGGGCCTCCTTCATTATTTCCTAGGATTGGAAATTTGGCAGCGCAGTGTGATGGACTATTTGTTTCTCAGGGTAAGTATGCTCGGGAGATACTAGAGAAGTTCAACATGCATGGCTGCAAGCCTGTTGATACTCCTCTTCCTGGAGGTTGGAGGGAAGGACGATACTACTTCGGCAGAGGTAGTGGATGCCACTGTTTATCGACAGTGGTGGGGTCGCTTATGTATCTGGTCAATACACGACTGATATATGCTATGCTGTTAACCAACTTTCACAAGCTATGGTTAAGCCAACCAAGCTCTTCTGGAAGGCAAGCAAGCATGTATTGCGTTATCTCAGAGGCACATCAGGATATGGATAGTGGTACAGACAGGAGGATGAGGTGAAGCTATGTGGCTTCACGGATGCAGATTGGGTAGGGAGCCCAACGGACAGAAAGAGCACATCTGGAGGGGTCTTCAGTATCGGGTCAACAATAGTTTCTTGGTACAGCAGGAAGCAGAGATCCATGGCACTCAGTTCAGCAGAGGCCGAGTATATGGCAACAAGTTTGGCTGCATGTGAGGCTATATGGATGAGGAAGATCTTGGTCGGGTTGTTCGGTTCATGCTTGGAGCCTACAGTGATTTATTGTGATAACCAGAGTTGCATTAAAATCTCGGCTAATCCAGTATTTCATGATCGATCTAAGCACATTGACATCAGGTACCATCATATCAGAGATTGAGTGCAGCAGAGAATCATGTTTACTTTCATACATTCCAACGGAGGATCAGGATGTGATACTTGACAAGGCGCTCACCAGGAGCAAATTTGAATACCACTGAGGCAGGATAGGGGTTGCTGATAATCCATATCTTTTTGAGAGGGAGTGTTGAGAATGCAACAAGATGATGGAGCTTAGTGGAAAGAAGTCACCTTCACTAAGTGGGCCCGCAGGCTATTTTTGGCAAAGTCTATTTTTAGAATATGTCTATTTTTAGACATATGGATCATGGTCTATGAGTTGCAGGATGCTATTTGTAGATGATGGTCATGTTGGTATAAAAATAGATGTACTTCTATTTTTGACATTGGGCAGTTTCTATTTTTAGACTGCCAGGCTAAAAATAGAACAGTCGAATATTATTAGCTCATAATAATATTTGGACTATAAACATTATCTTATCCTCTTAGAGCACTTCAGTTTGAGCTACTATGTGGCACATGTAGCTGTCAGAAGGAAATACGTTTTTATTGTGGGTCAGTTGAGCTATTGCATGCAGGACTTCAGTTAGAACTCATGTGGTTGAGTTTGGTGGAGTTGATTGTGGAGTTGATGGAGTGTGTTCAGTTTGACTTGGTTGAACTAGTTGTATTTAGTTTAACTGCAAATACACTAGTGATGAGTGATGTGAATTAATTATTAAATTAATTCACTAATTATTAACTCATAAAGCAACTAAAGAATACATCAGTTAACTCAGTGCATGGACAGTTCAGTGGGGACAGGTGTAGAGGTTGAGATTGCTATCAGTTGTGACTATAGTTGTGCATGAGATCTTGCACAATCAGTGGGATTGAGTATTGCCAATGAGGATGCATGGTTCAACAAGGAAATACGTTTTTTCTTCATCCATTCATCATTATTTTTGCAGGATTGCGCAGTGGAGGCAGGCAAACAGTGGAGGAGATTTGAGGCCATCAGATCTGAGCTAGTTTGTGTGTAACAGGTGGAGATAGTACTGAGTACTTGTGAGGAGTATTGTACTATGTATTGTTACATGTTCTCAATCATATAATATACAGATAGTGTGGGGTTTTCAGCTGTATGCTTTCCCAGGTTACATACTGTGTTAATGTGCGATGCAATTGTCAAATGATGTTTCATTGTTTTTAATTCGCAAAATTGATGATCAATGTAGAGGAGGTTATCTATTGTGCATGTATTCCACAATAGTGTATAATCGGGATAATCTCTGTGAATAAGTGTCATATTATTCAAAATTTCTACAAGAGGGAGAGAGAGAGAGAGAGAGAGAGCGAGAGGGAGAGAGAGGGGGGGGTAGAGAGAGAGAAAGAGAGAGAGAGAGGAGAGGAGATGAGAAGAGAGAGAGAGAGAGAGAGAGCGAGAGGGAGTGAGAGGGAGAGGGAG